>JAIUZE010002009.1:0-22944 GCA_022085475.1 Heliosperma pusillum | reverse complement strand
TGTTCCGGGCACTGGCCCAATCTCCAAAGCACCCTATAGGATGGCACCAAAAGAGCTAGCCGAATTAAAGATCCAATTAGAGGAGCTTCTTGACAAGGGTTACATTCGCCCAAGTGTATCACCATGGGGAGCCCCGGTTTTGTTTGTGGAGAAGAAGGATGGAAGTTTGAGGTTGTGCATTGACTACCGCGAATTGAATAATGTGACGGTGAAAAACTGATATCCCTTACCCCGAATTGATGACCTATTCGATCAGTTGCGTGGAGCAGGAATATTCTCGAAAATAGACCTCAGATCCGGATACCATCAATTAAGGATAGCTGGAGGAGATGTACCAAAAATCGCCTTTCGAACTAGATATGGTCATTATGAGTTCACCGTAATGCCGTTTGGTCTTACAAATGCACCTGCCGTGTTCATGGACCTGATGAATCGAGTATTCCGACCATTCTTGGATAAGTTTGTAGTAGTCTTCATCGATGATATCTTAGTATACTCGAAGAATAAGGAGGACCACGAGGAGCACTTGAGACTAGTTCTTCAAACCTTGAGGGACAACCAGTTGTATGCTAAATTGTCGAAATGCGAGTTTTGGCTAGAAAAAGTCTCTTTTCTAGGACACGTTATCTCAGGAGACGGAGTTTCAGTTGATCCAAGCAAAGTGGAAGCCGTATCCAATTGGCCGACTCTGAAAAATGTCACCGAGATCCGTAGCTTCTTGGGTCTAGCTGGATACTACAGGCGTTTTGTAAAAGATTTCTCCAAGATCGCCCGACCGATGACTTCATTGATGAAGAAGGCAAACAAGTTTCAATGGGACGACAACTGCGAGAAATCATTCCAGACTCTCAAGGAGCGATTAACAACCGCCCTAGTGCTAGCACTACCAAATGGAAATGAAAATTTTGAGGTGTATACCGACGCATCCAAGAACGGTCTAGGATGTGTGCTAATGCAAAATCGTCGAGTCATTGCTTATACATCCCGACAACTAAAGCCACATGAGGTTAATTACCCGACTCATGACCTGGAATTAGCCGATGTTGTCTTTGCCCTCAAGATATGGCGTCATTATCTTTATGGAGTCACCTTCAAGATCTTTTCCGACCACAAGAGCCTAAAGTATATATTCACTCAAAAGGAGCTAAACTTGAGACAAAGACGGTGGTTAGATTTGATCAAAGATTATGACATGGAGATCCAATACCACGAAGGGAAAGCAAATGTAGTGGTTGATGCTCTCAGCCGAAAGTGTGTGCACTCGCTATGTGGAGCTATTTCACGAATGAAGCTAAGAGAGGAGATCCAGAACATGGGCATCAACGTCATCTCTAAAGGTGACGACATGAACGACTTCACCCTATCACCCGACCTATACGATGAGATCCGTGTGAAACAAACTGGAGATGAAGTGATTGAAGCAAAGAAAGCAAAGATTGGGACCCCGAATAGAGAAGGTTTCAGCATCGAGAAGGATGGGAGCATTCGCTACAAAGCAAGATGGTGTGTACCTCAAGACTCCAAACTAAAGAAGAAAATCATGGAGGAGGCACACGCTACACCCTATTCAGTGCATCCGGGAGGAGACAAGTTATACAAAGACCTTAAAAAGACCTTCTGGTGGCCGAATATGAATAGAGAAGAAGCAGAATTCGTATCACGATGTTTGACTTACCAAAAGGTGAAAATCGAGCATAGAAGACCCCAAGGGTTACTACAGCCTTTGGACATCCCAGAGTGGAAGTGGGACTCGATCTCAATGGATTTCATCACCGCCTTACCAAGGACCAAGAAAGGAAACAACATGATTTGGGTAATTGTGGATCGATTGACGAAGTCTGCACACTTCATACCAATGAAGGATACCTGGAACTAGAAAGAACTCGCCATGGCTTACAGAAGACACGTGCTAAAGTTACACGGAGTTCCAAATAGTATCATTTCAGATAGAGATTCGAGATTCATTTCCCGATTCTGGCAAGAACTACAAGAGTCTTTAAGGACCAAGCTAAAGATGAGTACCGCATTTCACCCTGCAACCGACGGTCAAACTGAGAGAACAATCCAGACTCTGGAAGACATGCTTAGAGCTTGCGCTCTAGAATTCAAAGGTTCATCGGAGGACATGCTAGACCTAATTGAATTTTCCTACAACAACAGTTACCATGCTAGTATCAAGATGACACCATTTGAAGCCCTATACGGAAGGAAATGTCGGAGCCCTGTCTGTTGGAACGACCTCACAGATAGTGTTGTACTTGGACCACAGATGATTCAAGAGATGATCCAACAAGTCCAAGTGATCCAACAAAAGATGAAGGCAGCTCAAGACAGGCAAAAGAGTTATGCGGACCTTCACTGAAGAAGCATCGAGTTTGAGGTTGGAGATAAAGTCTTGTTACGAGTGTCACCAATGAGAGGAGTGATGCGATTTGGTAAGAAAGGAAAGTTGAGCCCCAAATACATAGGTCCATACGAGATATTGGAGCGTGTTGGAAAGGTAGCCTATCGTTTGGCGTTACCACCATCATTGGACCGAGTCCACAACGTTTTCCATGTTTCCCAGCTCCGTAAGTACTTGAGCGACCCGTCGCACGTTTTAGAACCCGAGGTACTAGAACTCGATGACTCGCTATCTTATGAAGAGCGACCTGTTAAAATCTTGAATAGTAAGGTTCGAAAAACCCGAAATGGAGAGACCCGTATAATCAAGGTGCTATGGTCGAACCATGACACCGAGGAAGCCACTTGGGAAGCCGAGGAGGCCATGAAACTAAAATACCCAGAGCTATTTGAGGTAATTATCTAGTTACGAGGACGTAACGTCCCCTAAGGGAGGTAGGATGTAATACTTACATTTTATCCTTGCATAGCTAGGATTGTTGGTTCACTAATTGCTGTTGATAATAGAGTTAGCTGCGATTGTTGAGGGTAGTTTTAAACTTCGAGGACGAAGTTTGTCTTTAAGGAGGGTAGATTGTAATACCCGTAAAATCATCAAATAAAATAAAAAGGGAAATTTAAAAATAATAATAATAAAATATTATAAAGAATAAAATAATAAGAACTAAAATGGGAAATTAGTAGCGGTACAACTGTCACGTAACCTAGAATTTAATCCGACTTCGAGACGATAATCTAAAAACGATTTCATCGTCAAACGGTAAAAGAATTTATAATAAAATATATTCCTCAAATTTATTTTAATAAGAGAAGAGCATTATATATATATATATACATACATTTAACCATAGTGTCGATATTAGGAGTCTCAAAATATATCGTCACGCTTCGGTTTCCGTGTCGTGGAAACCCGACACAACACTAAACGAAATCCTAACCACATCTAGCCTAGATACCTAATAACCACCCTATAACCACCCTACATGCCAAGGAACCAATGCATGTTGAAGCATGCCCCTCTCTTGTCTACTTGGGAGCCGTTTATTCCCTTCCCCATATCCCTCTTTTTGTCTTTCCAAAACCTTCACTCCAACACTCAATAAACCCTATAACTCAAGCTCCCACCAGAATTATTAGCTCACTCAAACACTATCAACACAAAAAAAAAGAGAAGAGAGAAAGAAAGAAGAAGAAGAAGAAGAAGAAGAAGAAGAAGAAGAAGAAGAAGAAGCTAGGAGGAGGATCTTGCCTATACACTAAGATCTTCACCTTGTAAGGACTAAAATACTAACTCTTAGCATTTCATTCTCATTCAACACTTAATATTGAGTAAAACAAACCCTTAAACGAACTATAAGAGTCTTCATACATGCATGCAAGAACCTATACACAAACAATCATCAAAGTGTCAAATCCGGAGGTTGATAATTAACAGAATAAAAATCCGACTTAGACTTGTGTTATTGCTATGAAAAAAATATATGTCGTAGGTCTTCCTGTATTTAATAAGTATACAAAAGTTTGTCATAATACGTTGAGTATTTTGCAAATTAAAAATCATACAAAAAGAACATGATTCTGGACAAACGAATCTGCTAGTCTCAATGTTTGTGTCTTAAAAAGTGACTTAAAAGCTTAATGAGGACAAACCCTTTTACCAAAATGAACTTCAATGAATATAGAGTATATTAGGCCCTGGAATCAACTCATTTGAATTTATAATCTTTGTAATATACTTAAAAACATTTTGTGACTCATATTCTGACCACTAGTTAAAGATCCGACCAATAGTACATCTTAAACCTATTTTTGGCTAACATGGTATAAACATAAAAGTTGGTAGACTAAATACTAGACCTATTGGAGTTGGTTTTGTCCAATAATATTGAGTATTTGATTTTATATGATTTTTGCAACACAAAATGACAATCTGGAAATCTGATAAAATATTGTTCTTTAGATTGATAGTTGAGAATCTACCATTTTCGAATAGACCACTAGTAAATAAAGTTATACTAAAGATAAATTCTTGATATTTGACTATGATAAAATTTAATGAGAGACATGCATGTTGGCCTTTTGAAAACCGATATTTCGACTATTTAAACACCCGAACCAGCCCAAAACTTTCTGTGACTCGGAAACCGTCACGTTTTACTAAACAGAAATTTTAGAGGCCTTAGAGTCGTTTTTGGACTGTTAATATTTGACAGTTAAAGTTGTAGGACATCTTAAGGAATCCAACCTCACTGGTCTTACCCCAAAAAGTTAAGGAGTTATGACATTTTGAAGTCACTGTTCAGAATCTGTAAAACCGTAAAGTATGTATGAGATAATGAACTTGTATAAACCAAGTGTATAAGCTATAACTTGTTAAACTAAAAGCACCAACTTGATAAAATACTCTTAAATATTCTGACCATGAACTTAGTTTACTTTCTTAATAATAAAACTCGGAACAAAACGTTCAAAATGGAAACATAACAAAAACCGAGTAAAATACATAAAACCATTTGAACTAGTTAAGGACCGACTTGAATAATTTAGTAACGAGTACTTTATGTATATTGTAGACTCGGGATTTGTAGAAGAGGAACTTTAAATCTAGACCAGCTCATAAGGTAAGGGAAACGCTTGTCCGTACACTTTTCTTGAACTATTGAGTTTTGTTTCAAATGTTATATTGTGTATAATGTTTATAATGGTTGTTATTATAAGTTTGGATTATTGTGATGAAATATTGAAAAATGATTGATGTTATTCCATCCCTTGAAATGTTGAAATATAATAAAGGACTCATAACTTTTAAGAGTTTGAAAACCAAAACCGTTTGATCTTTTGTACAAGTTATGGAGATGGTTAATCTCAAGAAATGGATTTAATTGTTTGGAAAGGGTTTTGATTTTTGGTTTGAACGGTTTTGGTAGAGGGGTAGGTTGTTCCCAAATAATAAAAGGGGACCTCCTATACAGAGCTTCTGGTGGGGGTTAGTTGATCGAGACCCCGTCCTCTTATCTTCCTCCTTGGGGTTGGCCCTTGGAGGGGTGTGCACACTCGGGATTTTTGGACAGTTATTGTACATGGTTTGGTGAACCCCGTCTTATCCGGACTAGGGCGAGGGAATCCTCTCCATACGGCCTCTATCCATTACTTACTAAAGAAAGTGAAGAAATGTTTTCTTCGAAGGAAAGTGTTTTAAGATTTGGAAGGACTAACTATTTTGGATCGGATTTCCTTATTTAGAAACTTGAACTTCTCAATGATATTCTACTTTCTTATGAATTCTAAATTTTAAGTAAAACTCTTATTTATTTATTTTTGGATTGTTTACCTTACTCAACATTATTGTTGACCCTCTTTTGTTTTTGTCCTTAATTGGAACTGCTATGACCACTATTGTGAGAGCAGATTGTGTGACAGGTAATCCAAGGAACTAGGACGTGGGAACCACGGGAGAGCGCGCGCGTTATTGTTTTATTGGAAACCAATGTTTAGACAATTATCTTTATTTTGCATCATCAAACTTATTCGCTTCCGCAAACATTTGGATTTGGTTGTAATCGGATTTTACTCTTTGGTTTTTAATTCACATGGACATTTACCCCTTTGAATTACTTGATTTAAATACTTCTACTACAATTGGTTCAAATGTGACACATCCATATTCCGAATTTTACATGAAAACTCTATTTTTAAATATAACGGATTATGGGGGTGTTACACTTGCGGTCTCCAAACACTGGCCAATTCAACAGCTTGATGTCAAAAATGCTTTTCTACATGGCCATCTTGCCGAGATCGTCTATATGCATCAACCACCCGGTTTTCGCAATCAAACTCATCCCGATCATGGCTGTCTTCTAAAGAAATCTCTTTACGGCCTCAAACAAGCGCCGCGTGTATGGTACCAACGGTTTGCTTCTTATGCTTCTCAAATTGGGTTCTTTCAAAGCAAATTTGACAACTCTTTATTTGCTTACAAAAATGGTACTAATGTGGCCTATCTCCTCTTATATGTTGACGACATCATTCTCACTACCTCCACCATTGCTTTTCGGGATGAATTTATGACTCTTCTTCGCAAGGCGTTTGCAATGACGGACCTCGGTCCACTTAATTTCTTTCTTGGTATCTCGGCTACTAGACACTCTCATTGTCTCTTCCTGCATCAGAAAACATATGCCAAAGACATCATTTCTCGGGCCCAAATGACCTCTTGCAAACCGGCCCAAACACCCGTCGATACCAAGTCCAAATTAAGCGCTGATTCTGGCGCTCCTGTTACCGATCCCACACTATTCCGTAGCCTTGCCGGCGCTCTTCAGTACCTGACCTTCACCCAACCCGACATATCCTATGCAGTACAACAAATTTGTTTACATATGCACGATCCGCGTGAAGGTCACTTTGGTGCTCTGAAACGTATTATTCGCTATCTCCGAGGTACGGCACACTATGGGTTACATTTAACTACTTCTAATACTTCTAATTTAAAAGTTTACAGTGATGCCGATTGAGGTGGGTGTCCCGACTCCCGTCGCTCAACATCCGGGTACTGCGTTTATCTTGGAGACAATCTTATCTCTTGGTCCTCAAAACGGCAGGCAAAAATCTCCCGATCAAGTGCCGAAGCTGAATACCGCGGCGTCGCTAACGTCGTTGCTGGGTCTTGTTGGCTCCGAAATTTGCTCCTCGAGCTTCACTGCCCAATTCAGAAAGCTACCATGGTATATTGTGATAATATCTCAGCCATTTATTTATCTGAAAATCCAGTCAATCACCAACGCACTAAGCATATTGAACTTGACATTCATTTTGTTCGAGAAAAAGTCGCCTTGGGTCAAGTTCAGGTTCGTCATGTCCCGTCCCGCTATCAGTTCGCTGATATATTTACCAAGGGCCTACCCAAAATTCTCTTCGACGATTTCCGGTCCAGTCTCAGCATCCGTCCTCCTCCCGCTTCCACTGAGGGGGTGTATTAGAATATATATTTATATTAAGTAAATATTGTGAGAATATCATATATTTTTTTTTTTTGGTACAAATATAATTTATCATGTCCATATTTGTAGGAGCCAAATCATTGTAATTAGGTAGTCCATATGAGTGCATATCTCTCGTAATCCTAGCTATTCTAGGATAGTCAGTATGTATATAATGACCTTGCAAATCAATGGAATAATCAAGGGAAATTACATCTTTTAATAAGACGTAAAAAGACATGATTTATTATTGTTATTATCTAAAATCTAACATGCTACCCTAAATAATATTTTATTTAAGATACCTTAAACAAAATATTACTTGTCAAACACTTCTAAGAAAATAAAGTACCTGAATTTTTTTGCAAAAAAACTACTTGAGTTAAAAGAAAAAGTACATAATATGTGTTGTCCAACAAAACCTACTATAATACGGAGTAGTCTAATACTCTTTACGTTGTACAACAGGTATTATAATCCCTTGTGCCAAATTGTCTAGCTACGCCGCAATGTACTCCATAGCTTTTACAATAGAAGCAACATAAGCTTGATCATGGTTGCTTCCAAGCTCCTCCCTAGTACGAGTGGTCCTCGTACTCCTCGACTGGCACACGTCCAAACTAATATCCCTAAAGTTAATGACACTTATTGTATTTTTGATCATAACATGAGTCTAATGATCACACCATTACCCACACTTCCCAAGTCTATACCCTAATAATAGAGACTTTAGTCATCTTAAGGACTTCTTTCACTAATTTTTAGCATGACAAATGAGTAATGACCCTAGCCAACGAAGCCAAAGCAACTTCACTGGTGGAAAAGCATTCCTTGCACAAAAGTGTACTTAATCAAACTTGTATAATCAATTGAAAAGAAGAATTGGTTAGAGACATTATAATTATTTCGCTTGTACTCCCTATCCATATACATGCATGGTATTATCACAAATGTTCATGGTAGACGGGCATATTCGTCTATAGATATAGACGGGTTGGATCCCTCTCGGAAAGAAGCAAGCTAAGTCGGAGGATAAGTGGGATACCACTTGCTTCCCACTTGCTTCTTTGTGAGAGGGAACTGACCCGTCTTCACTTATAGACATCTATGACCGTTTACAAAGAGACTTATATATAAATACTTAATAAGGTAGAGGGCAAAAGTAGAAAAAAAAAACATGTACTTTTTAGCCATCCAGTAATTATAACTACATCATTAGCCTTTTAAACTATGTGTCTATGACTGGTCTAGTTGTTAAATTGTAGGCCAAAGTCTATGTAATACACCTTTGGTTGCAGTTAATAGCCGAGAAATACTTTTACCTTTTGGAAGGACTTCGTCCTTACACTTAATGGAGGAGGATCAAAATAATAATGCGGAAGATGATCCTCCTCTTTTGAATGTAAGGAAGATGACCACCCGGAGGACACAAACATGCCTACATCAGGGCAAAAAAAAAAAGCATAATTAATTCGAAACCACAAATACAACATTCTAAGCGAGCACAAATCCACCTCTATCAAAGGTGCATATGTAAGACTAGGAAATCCGACCCAATGACTCTCTTTTAATAGCCATAACAACTCCACCTGGAGTCCAAATCTCACTGAGGCACAAAATTAGATGTTGGTAGCCTGTTAGGAGGATCCATTAACTTGACTCGTATATAGGAGCAAACTCCACCTTATCTTCAACACTACCATCCTTACACAAATTCACAAAACCCAAAAGTGTGCCAATTTTTAAAATATTCGCGATTTTGCTCCCAACGTCTTTTCACCCATAATCAACAAACCTAAATAACACATAAATAACAATGCGGAAGCAGAAGAAACCAACTCAGGACCTTAAACTCTTATACCAATTGTTGTAAGGGAGGCATGTCGTTACCAAATCGTTTGTTGATAGTGATGATAAAACCAAAATAATAATGAATTATAAATAAAGTTGACACACAAATATACGCAATTCAGCATTAAAAACATTAGCTACTTTCACCCATATGGAGAGCAAATTTCACTATTGTGAAGATAATTGAACCACAATAGACCGACATATATACGCGCTTTCAATAAGAGCCAAAACTTCACCCTAAATAAGAAAACTAGCCTAATTAGTAAACAAAGACTTTTAGAAAACCAAAACTCCGTAGCAATGATACTTAAGAAATTTAACAATTTTTTTAACACAAAACAACTCGAATCCTATCGGGGCACAATTGTTAAGTCACTTAATTTCTAATTTCCTAACACATTTACGTTTTATGATAGATGAACCATCCCAACCAAACTTCCTAACAAATTTACGTTTTATGATAGATGAATAATCTCAATCAAAATCTTAAGGTGATAGTTGATGCCCAACTATTATATTTATATTTTATTATGTCCCCTCACTCGAATGCCCATTGGGCTTGAAGAGTACTTAGTGCACATGCTTAGAGACTGTCAGGGTTTGAACACGTGACTTTTGGTCACATTGACTCTGATATCATAATAAATGAATCATCTTAATCAAAAAGTTTAGGTGATAGTTAAAACTGATCAACTACGGAGTATTATATATATATTTTATTATTTTATTTATCTTTCTTACACCTGTTATGACTTCATGATTAACAAGTAAACACTCGATGATCAACCCGAGATCATTGTGAGATCACCACCAACCTATTAGTTACTCCGTATCATTTACATACAATAGTCTTCGATGTAGTGTGAATCCCTTGGAAATCATGATTAACAATATTACTCGATGATCAAACCCGATTAACCTTACACCTGGCTGGTGCTTGGAAGAAAGGAATCACATGCCAAGTGGGTCCACTCAACCAACCATTTGAGTCGCAAACACCCAAGAAATTATGTAATCATACCTTTGCAACTATAATATTTACACAAATTCTTATTTTAGACGGAGGTATCCGTCTTAAACTTAAGACGGATACCATATTCTCTCACAAAATACCCATCAAGGGTGAGTGGAGAGCACATGGGGGAGCCCACCTTGTCCCCTCTACCCATTTCCTCTCACAAAATACCCGCTGTAAGATCCGACCCGTCTTAAGCAAGACCTACTGTAATATTTAACAGTTGATCTTGTTTCGGTCCGGGCAATTTGTTTTATTGTTTTAGAGGTGTCAAGCCCCTGTCCCCTCACAAAAAAGTAAGTGGGGGATTATCCATTATCCCTCACTTGCCATATTTGCTCTTTTATGAGAGAGTTTGACGCATTTGAAATAATAAGACGGATCGCCTCATCTGAAAGAAGAATTTGTAAATATTTAGTTTCTGATCCCCATAAAAAAAGCTCTCTTTTCTAAAGAACTTCTGTCTTTTTTTATGCAAGTAATATAGTACTCAGTATCATTTAGTGATGAGAAACACAACGGGCTTAGACAACTATTGGCTTAACCCTTTTGAGAGATCTCTCACATACCTAACATTATAATGGTTGGTTAAGAGGACCCTCAATTCTCAAGGAATGTATGCTTTCTTTAGCAAGAACCCTTTTGTAGAGTGGATTAACAACTTGATTATTATAAATAAAATTAAAGGTGGTCCAAATGCCCATAATCATGCACAAGATTACTCATGTTCCTTCAGCTTTCACTTGTAATACAACTAACTAGTGGACTACTTTCTACATATTTATCTTTTACCTCTAACTAGACGTAATAAAGCTGACTTGATTGTAATAATTTAACAGTTTATAATGTAAATCGTTTGAATCGAAATCTCTCATAAGGTAAATTGTAATCTAGGAGGATATACATGCAAGTGGGACATAGATCTTAACTGTCAATGCAAACTCAAGAAAAAAAAATATGAAAGATTAACTACAGAGTATAAGCAACTAGAACACGATCCTACAATTCAAACAAAAGGAAGAGTCGGTCCAAAACATTTGAAATTAAATCTCTATTTTATATTAAAGAAATTCGAGTGACAAATTTATTTCTGTTTTATTCATATGACTAGCAAAGTACTACGTATGATTTAAATCAGATCAGCATTTGTGTATTTACGAGTACGAAGTAAGAAATGTATCCATTAATCTAAAATTAGAGTGGTCAACATCTAGGGCTGCAAAACTAAGCATCATGTGTAACTATTAGTATTGATTGGTCAACTCACATATATGATATATCACACCCTAGCTCTTGACTTGAAGGTCTCAAGTACAATACAAGGGCACTTGATTTGAAAAGTAAAATTTTATCACAAGGCTCACATAAACTAAACCCTCGAATTATCGAATCTTAAAATAAATATTACATCTACTTGAAACGTTTGAAGATATAAAATGTTTAGTTGATGGGACTCATCAATCAATATAGTAGGATTTAATTTGTTTGATTACCCCTATTTAAGTCATACAAATTTTCAAATTCTTAAATTAACAAATAAAATTTTTGTACAGTCACCAAAATTATAGTTGTATTTCTAATAGTATTATATACTAAAAATTATGATCAAACTAATTGTATTTATAATAAAAACTAGTTTTTGTGCCCGTGAAAATCACGGATGCATTTAAGATTAATTGTTTAAGTTTGCGAATGTAACTTCGCTAGTATGAAACATGTTGACATTTTTGTAGCCTTGTGTTGTTGTTAACATAGACACACAGATATTTCACCTTAATCATGCACAAGATTACTGATGTTCCCTCAGCTTTCACTTGTAATACAACTAACTAGTGGACTACTTTCTACGGATTTATCCTTTACCTCCGAACTAGACGTAATAATACTAACTGATGTAATAATACTAACTAGACGTAATAATACTAACTAGACGTAATAATACTAATTTGAGGTTAAGATCTATCACGTTAGGTATGTGAGAGAAACACAATAATACGTTAAGATCTACAATAATACGTTTAGTGATAAGAAACACAACGGGCTTAGACAACTATTACGTCTAGTTAGGCTATGTTCTTTTAGACTGAATTTGTCTAAACTGAATTGAACTGAACTTAATGGAGTTGAACTGAACTGAACTGAACTTAATAGAGCTGAACTGAACTGAACTGAACTGAACTTAATGGAGCTGAACTGAACTGAAATAATATAAAGATAACAATATTATTATTATTACTATTAATCATTAGTAATAATAATATTATATTAATATAATCTAATAATAATAATCAAATAAGGTATAAAAAAAATATTATAGTAATATAATAAAAAAAAATATAATATTAATATGAATGATAACATTATTAATTATAGTAATAAATATATAGAATTAAGTAACTAAAAAATAAATATGATAAGTATAATATAATAATATAATAACTCAAACAATAATATAAAATATAATTTATAACTTATAATAATAATAATAATAATAATAATAATAATTAATATTATAATAATATAAATCATTATTAATAATAATATTATGATGATATTATTTAATAATAATCAATCAGATGTATAAAATAATAAAACAATAATATAAGAATAAATATTATAATAATAAAATACTAATATAAATGATAACATCAATATAATATAGTAATAAATATATTAACAATAGTAACTAAAAAAATATAAATAATATAAATAGTAATAAAGTAAATATAATTGATAATAATAATAGGCCTAATAATAATATATTTAAACATTATAATAATAATAATAATAAATATTTTTCTAATAATATTCATAATAATGAATATATCAATATAATATAAAATATAATATTAATAAATATTAATAATACTAATATTTCCATTAATCGTAATAATATAAGAATAAATAAATACTCCGAATATTAAACATAAATATAATAATATAAAGAATAATTATAACGGTGATATAATAGTAATAAAATATTTTTTTAAAAATATAAATATAATAATAATAATAACAATATAAAATGAATTAACATGATAATAACAATGATAAGAATAATAATCATAATAATGTTGAAACAAAAGTAATCTGAACTAAAATGAATTGAACTGAACTGAACTTAATAGAGTTGAGCTAAACTGAACTGAACTTAATAGAGTTGAATTGAACTGAACTGAACTTAATAGAGCTGAATTGAACTGAACTGAACTGAACTTAATAGAGCTGAACTGAACTGAACTGAACTTAATGAAGCTGAACTGAACTTATAGGAACTGAAATTAAGTCCAAGAGAACAGGGCCTTAGTATTGATTTATCATTTACCTCCGAACTAGACGTAATATTATTAATTTAAGGTAAATCGTTTGAATTAAAATTTTTCATAAGGTAAACTGTAAGCTAGGAGGCTATACATGCAAGTGGGTAATAGATCTTAACAGCCAAACTCACGAGTAAAATGTACGTGTAACAACCAAAAGATTATCTACGGAGTAAGGAAGGCTTGATCCTACAATCATTTGAGGTCAAATCTATTTTTTATAAATTAAAGAAATTAGAGTAAGGTCCTGTTCTTTTGGACTTAAACTCACCCCATTTAAGTTCAGTTTAGCTCCTATAAGTTCAGTTTAGTTTAGTTCAGCTCCTATAAGTTCAGTTCAGTTCAGTTCAGCTCCTATAAGTTCAGTTCAGTTCAGCTCTTATAAGTTCAGCTCAGCTCCTATAATTTAAGTTCAGCTCAGTTCAGCTCTTATAAGTTCAGTTAAGAAAAATTCAATTCTTACAAATTAAGTTTAGAAAAATTATACGGAATATATTATTTATGAAAACCGATATAAAAACATTTGACATTAATTATTTGATACATACATTATCATTGAGACCGCCCGAAGGAATTGTAGAGTATTTCAACTATCGACATTCATTATTTTTGAATGAAAGTTGAAATGACATTTGGTTAATTGAAAAAAAGGTGGAAGATGTTAACAAAATATGCTTCAAATGTCACAAAAGTATCAAACGTCTATTATTGTTTCTACATTCACACTTCATAATTTTATAAGAATGCATACTCTTGGAATACCTATTATACAACATGACGTGAATATTCAAGGAACAGTAGATTCAGACATGTTTGATGATAAGCGGAAAAATGTCATGTTCAAGATACGAAACAAGATAGTAAAAAAACATTTGGCGAGACAATGGATTCGTTGTTTCGAGTGATAGTGAAGATGAAGAAGAAAGTGATGAGGAAGATGATGATATAGAAATAGATGGTTAGAAAACGATGTAATATGTGATTTATTTTTTTATCGTAATGTTGTAAACGTAGTAATCTGTATCAACAAACCAATGTATATAAATCAGAATAATTTTAGGCCCTGTTCTTTTGAACTAAATTTCAGTTCCTATAAGTTCAGTTCAATTTCATTAAGTTCAGTTCAGTTCCGTTCAACTCTATTAAGTTCAGTTCAGTTCAGTTCAGTTCAGTTCAATTCAGTTCAGATTACTTTTATTTCAACATTATTATGATTATTATTCTTATCATTGTTACTATTATGTTAATTCATTTAATAATTTTATTATTATTATATTTATACTTTTAAAAAATTATTTTATTACTATTATATCACCGTTATAATTATTCTTTATATTATTATATTTATGAATAATATATTTATTTATTCTTATATTATTACGATTAATGGAAATATTAATATTATTAATATTTATTAATATTTTATTTTATATTTTATTGATATATTAATTATTATGAATATTATTAGATAAATATTTATTTTTATTATTATTAATATTATTATTAATAATAGTAATAATAATAATTATTATTATTATTTTTATTATAATGTATTAATATATTATTATTAGGCATATTATTATTATTAATTATATTTACTTTATTACTATTTAAATTATTTATATTTTTTTTAGTTACTATTGTTAATATAATTATTACTATATTATATTGATATTAATAATGTTATCATTTATATTAGTATTTTATTATTATAATATTTATTATTATATTATTTTTTTATTTTTTTCTACATCTAATTAGATTATTATTAAATAATATTATTATTATTAATAATGATTTATATTATTATAATATTAATTATTATTATTATTATAAATTATAAATTATATTTTATATTTTATATTTTATATTATTATATTATTATATTATACTTATCATATTTATTTTTTAGTTACTAAATTTAATATATATTTATTACTATAATTAATAATGTTATCATTCATATTAATATTATATTTTTTTATTATATTACTATAATATTTTTTTTATATCTTATTTGATTATTATTATTAGATTATATTAATATAATATTATTATTATTACTAATGATTAATAGTAATAATAATAATAATAATAATAATAATAATATTGTTATCTTTTTATTATTTCAGTTCAATTCAATTCAGTTCAGTTCAGTTCAGTTCAGTTCAGTTAAGCTCTATTATGTTCAGTTCAGTTCAGTTCAGCTCCATTAAGTTCAGTTCAGTTCAGTTCAGACAAATTCAGTCCAAAAGAATAGAGCCTTATTATCTTACCTTATGTTTTAGAGTATATATTTTTTTTGTATGACAACCATTTCCAAAAGATAATGATTATAATAAAGTTCAGTTTAGTAAAGTTTAGATTTTATAAATTCTATTCAATTAAGTAAAATTAAGTTCAGAAAAGTTCAGCTCCTATAAGTTCAGTTCAGTTCAGCTTCTATAAGTTCAGTTCAGTTCAGCTCCTATAAGTTCAGTTCAGTTCAGCTCCTATAAGTTCAGTCCAGCTCCTATAAGTTCAGTTCAGTTCAGTTCAGCTCCTATAAGTTTAGTTCAGTTCAGTTCAACTCCTATAAGTTCAGTTCAGAAAAATTCAGCAAAATTCAGCCCAAAAGAACAGGGTCTAACAAATTTATTTCAATTGTACTCCTATGACTTGAGAAGTACTACGTATAATTTAAATCAGATCAACATTTTTGTATTTACGAGTACGAAGTAAGAAATGTATCCATGAATGTAAAATTAAAATTTAAAATGGTCAATATCTAGGGTTGCAAAACTTAGCATCAGTGTGTAATTATAAAATTATTGATTGGTCAACTCACATATATTACTCCCTCGCTCTTGACTTAAACCTCTCTAATTCGAATACAAAGGGCTCTTGTTTTGAAAAGTAAAATCTCACCACAAGGCTTACTTATATTAAACCCTCGCATTTTGACACCAGAAAACAAAAAAAAAACAAAAATTAAACTTTCGCATTATCTACTCTTAAAATAAATATTATATCTACTTAATGAAACGTTTTAAGATATAAAATTTAATTGATGAGAATCAACAATCAGTATACTAGGCTTTCATTTGTTTGATTACACTATCTAAGTCATAAAAAATTTCGAAATTCTTAAATTAATAGATAACGTTTTTGTACCGTCACTAAAATTATGATTATATTTCTACTAAAATTATTTCCTAAAAATTAGAAAAGTTATAAGAATAACGAAAATTACCAGTTAAATCAAATAATATACATCGCATTCACATAAAATTTGCAGATTTCGTCTATGCATAATGAGCCAAACAAGTTATAAAGATCGAAAATTTAATCATATCGAACTAAAAGAACCGTGCAATCTACATGGTTTAATGATTATCTATTAGGAAATTGTATTGAAAAATTATTGGATCAGGTAATCTACCTCGGTCAAATCGATTTTACACTCCTGAAAGAGGTAAGTCTTGGATTGAACGTCGTATTTTTTTTCCTAAAAATAAGATATTTCAAAGGGAAATATTTATAAAAATTGCAAAAAAGAAAAACAAAATTCTATTAAACGCATGCTATAGAATATAGACCATGGACCATGTCGTTAGACAATAATATAAGCATATAATAACAAGTAGGATGAGGACATAATGGAAAGTATATTACTATAATAATATCACAATGGAATTGTACACATTGGTTTTACATAAATAGTGGCCTTTCCAATTGCTATATTAGTAACCACATAGTATTATCAAAGACATCACTTTTTTATTATTAATACATTTTTGCAACAATATGAACCCTGAAAATAGTCTCATGGCTTCTCCTGTGGTTTCTGAAGCACATCCTGAGACTATGGATTTCCTATCAAGTGCTTGGTGCAATTTCGCCGTCCAAGCTCTACAACCCGAGTTGTTGCAGGATCAAACCTACAACAACATGAGGACGGTTTTGTACGAGGGTGATCCCAATGCTCTTGCTATGGTATGTCATAAGATTTAGTCTGAATTCGAACGTGATATCGAGGTTTTAGTTATTTACATGAATTGTTAAAGTTGTGTTTTTTTCCCTTTTATTGTAGAATATGGAAAAGTGTGCAAGGATGGATGACACAGACTATGCAAACTCCATGCCCTCTTGGCAGTCCAATGATCTTAAGGTAGTTGTGAAACCTGTACCATGTATTCGACAGATTATTTATATTTTATTAAAATACTCTTCATAAAATACTAATATTTAAATGTAAAGATTTTACTGAATGGTTGGGAGTTTGACTCTTAACTACTTGTTTTGGCACGTTGGTATAGACTAATGACTATACAAAGATGAAAATGAAGTACAACAACTACCATATGATGTCCTTGCACGTAAAATCAAAATAGATAAATCCAACGCATAGTCTAATTTGATCAACTCTACATATAAAACTGTATAGTACAAATGTACAATAACAATGTTTACTCTATTCAATCTCCAAGATGAATATGATATATTCCTACCCGACAACGAAGGACCTATTTCAGCTCATGCTAAGAATTTAAGTTTATATACATTTCACCACCTTGTTAAGTGAAATATTCGCCTATGAGATTAAGTGTTAAATCTCAATCACCCTCGTTTTTTCAATTCAATATCCACCACTACTACCGAACCAACGTGCTAAAAAGTACAGTATAAAACATGGTACGAGTGTATGTCTTCTACTTTCCGATAGTCAGAAAAATCAAATTTAGAGAATAATCATATGCTTAAATTATTTAATGACTACAAGAATTCAGGTAACTAAATTAGATTCTCGCTTGCCTCCTTGTAAAAGAGACTCCGACTACTCACAAAGTCACAAGCTTGTTTGTGCTAAACGAATTTGGATTATATTATTTTAAATAATTTTATTCTCGATTCTTTAAATCGCAGTCTTGGATATGGATGCAACAAGCAATGCACCCTGAACTAAACTACAATGGCTATTTTAAGAAGAAAATGGTATCCTTTTTGCTTTTATTATTTCTTCCATTTAATCTTTTTTTTTTTCAAAATTAATCATATATATTAATATTTTTTTTATTCGTTGCTTAGTTCCAGTGGAAAATGCCCTTTGGAAAAATGTCAATAAAAAAGTGGGTGAAAGAAATAAAAGAAAAAAGAAAAGAGGAAAAAAGGGTACAAAGAGCTGAAGTTCATGCAGCTCTATCAATAGCTGGGCTTGCAGCTGCTCTAGCGGCTATAGCCGAAGACACGACAACAAAAGGGAGACTGGAGCACGAGCCAGTTGCAAGCCCATCTAGGGAAGCGGCTATGGCTTCAGCTGCGGCTCTTCTCGCATCACATTGTGCACAAATGGCCGAATCGCTTGGGGCGAAAAGGGATCAGCTTGGGTCTGTGATTGGCTCAGCTGTGTCCGGGACTAGCACAAGTGACATCCTTACTCTCACTGCTGCTGCTACTACATGTATGTTCATCTTACGTTATACTGCCATATATACATGTATAATATTACATTATATGCTTATTTCATCACAGTAATACCTAAAAATGTGACCAATTACATATGCCCATAAAATGGTCACATATAATTAACCCGTCTGAAAGTTTTTCATGAAAATAGCTGTTTAAAATGAGACCTATTGATTACTTAAAAAGGTTATCGATAACATTAACAATGTCAGCTACAATATGAATGTAAATACTCCTTACTATGATTTAAAATTTACAAATACTCCATAAAATTGATAGGATATCATACATTAAAACTGCAAGTATTACACAAGGTATCAAAAAGCTGGAAGTTTCTTCTAAATCAATCTCATATCGCTTCGATTCGTGAGATCCTAACTTCCCTTTTTTGTCTTGAAATGTTATATTATAGCATTAAGAGGAGCAGCCACCCTGAAAGCAAGAGAAGGATGCAAGAAAAAGCTAAGCGGAACACCAATTCTGCCAATTGAAGTGGATCATACTAAGCTTGATGCGGATTTAGACTTTGAGAAATGGAGATCTATACTTGCTAAGGGTGCTCAGCTCACTATTGAAACACCTGATGGTAACTACATCTCTTTGTTTCCGACTCCCTTAATTTTTTTATATTTAAGTCATTCTCACATTTCGAGACACTTAATCTTCCCTTCAATCTCTCTTAAAAACAAAACAAAAAGTCATGTAAAAAAAAACAAGATAATTTCCTAATTTCTCAGTAGATTTAAATTGATTTTAGAATTAGAAGGTTATAAAAGGACAAATCAGTCACTAGTATTCTCTTTTAGGGGAGCCCCTAGGACAAATTCTAGAACATAAAAGCTTATAGCTGGAGAACTAAACCAATATCCTAAAGGACAATAAAGATATCTAACCAGAGAGATTATTGTAAGGATACAGACTTGTGGAGTACAACATAATCCTATATACGGTACAACGGGAAACCCGGTCCAATCCAACAAATTTCAAGACTAAACCAATAACCGATTTAACTGTTGTCCACCCTAATCTGAACTAAATACATCCCCAAAATGGCTCAAAAACAACTAAATAAGGATCGAAATAAGTACTAGTTGACACAAACCAATTCCAACTGGATCGACCACTCGATGATAAATAACCCCTTAAATAACTGAATCTAACCCGACTCAACCCAAAGAATCACATTGCCATGATAAACCCGAATGCTAAATAACCCAACCCATCTAACCTGCCCCAAAATGGTCCCATATAGCTTTATTACCATGTCTAAATCTATAGGCAGTAGAAAAACAATCAAATCAATATTTTTACGTTTGCAATCACATCAATTAATATCTACCTTAGATTTATAATTGCTAAAGGGGACAGGGAGACTAAAAAGCTCAATTAATATCTACCTTAGATTTATAATTTCAAATAGTATAGTCGCTTTCCAAACCTCCTAGCTTATATGCAGGTAATACAGCACAAAACAATTGCAATTAAACCACTCGATCACAAATTCACAATAATAAGTTATTGACACTCCAACATATTGTCTCTTAGTATTTTGTAAGACCAATATGTCATATGTGGTGTATAAATCAATATAAAAGAAAATATATGTGGTGTATAATTGAAAAACAATTTATGCCTATAATTGATGACAATGACTCCAAGTAACAACAATTCATGACTTAGTTGGTCTCCATTGTGACGGTCACAAGTTTGTGATGGACCATATGTGACCATTTTATAATAAAAAGTAATCATCTATAAAATGTTACCTATTAGATAATGATTACATTTTTTCATAAAAATGGTCACATTTGGTTCGTCACAAGCTTGTGACAAAAAGTGTCCTACACAAATGAGAATTTGTGTTCATGCCTATAATTCAAACATATTCCACGTGACATAATTCTCCTTGTCAAACTGAAACAACCTGATTCGAAGTGATAAAATATGACCCGAAGTGACTGGAAATAATCCCGACCACCTAATTTAAAATAAGCCGTGTCCACCCAATTTGTAGCTAAACGATTTGAAATGACCAGACCGATAATGACCCGACTTAAAATACATGACATGCCCATTTTGTAAGATGTCTAATAACCATTTATGGGATGTACAGGCAGATGCATGAAGAGAATTGTATCCCTCTATCTAACCAACGAAGCAAAGGTTTGAACCATAAACTACTCTACATCCAACAAAATTGCAACCGCAGTAACGTTGAAGTTGCATAAAAACACCTTACTGATTTCAATTTACACTTCCACAGGTGATTCTGACGTTACTGAAACGCAACATGTTCAATATCATCACAAGCAAGAAAGAATGTAAGTCGCTCCCTAACCTCCTCCCCGAAACTTCATATCAAATTCAACGCAATCTAAATTAGCGGGTCATTTTGAATCACGTGTCAAATTTATTCGGACTTACACTCCAATAAGTTGAGACTAATACACAAAAAATTCAGGTCTAGTTCTAGATCAACATGCTGAACTGTACAAAGATTCAGAAGGGGGTGAATTTGATACATGTTACCAGATCGTGCTAACCACGACAAGGGGAGCAGTCAAGCTGGACATGGCTGATGATTACCAGCATTATAAAATGTGGGCGACAACCATTAATCAAATGCTGATGCTACCTCCGATCACCAAGTATGAACTACAGTTCTGCAAATATTGAATGTTATATACTACTGTCTGTACTTATGTATTAATATCCTTTTCCGCTTTTGTATAATTACCTCATATTGTAAGAACTTCCTAAGAAACTCTCTCTATGTTTTTATCACTTCACAACTACGGAATACCATTTTATGTAATCTACAATCACAACTCAACCCATACTCCAGAGACGCTCCCATTTCCCTTACTTCCCAACAAGTGGAAATACTAAAAAAACAAATCGGCACTACTGAACATCGTACATAGTTTTTACTACGGCCACAGATTGAAAGAATAACAGCTAATTCCAAATCGGCACTACTGAACATCGTACATAGTTTTTTCTACGGCCACAGATTGAAAGAATAACAGCTAATTCTCCTACCGACTATTGATAATTAAGGCTACTAAATGCCAGAATCAACGAGACGTCATATTGTAATTGTAACAGTTGATTATTGCCCATTATGAATTATTATTATTGTCCATTAGTAGATCTTTCACCCATGTATGTCCTTTGTTACTTCAATTCTGAGAAGTGAGACCCGACATCTTTTCTTCCAGTGTGAATTAGCAAGTAATGTTTCGAGTGTGTTGGTGTGTAATTGGTTTAAATCAGAAGCAGCGGGGCTAATGTTTACATAGAACAGAAAATACAAAAACCAAAAGCTGAAAATGGCACAATCTTTGTAGGGTGAAAATCCTAGATTCCTAGGTTGGTGGGAGCCTTAAAAATCTAGTGTAATGAGTCTTGAACTTCGAAAAGAAGTTTTTGTATAATACTTCCGAAAGCTCAATTTAGTTTCCGACTTTCCGGTGGAGATATAGACTCGCTATTATTTGGTTTTGGATTATCAGGGAATGCAATTTTCATTATAGGGTATCCAACCCCACTTAAACTGCCACTTGAAGCACTAGATAGGTCTCTGAAGTCTGAACAGGCAGAGAGTGCAACCATGACCCTTTCTTAAAACTAAATACCAGATCTCTCCAAACCCCTCTATAACAACCAAACTCATTCAGATGACCAAATTCACCGTATTTACTGCAACCGCTCTTTGAGACGTTTAAGCTCATATTCCACCGTGTAACTCTAATGACTAAAAAGAACTGAACACATGGAACACCTAAGACTCTCCAAATCCTAGTGTATTCCTTGCAATGCGATTTTTGAGATGTTTAAGTTCGTGCTCGTGATCCACAAAGTAACTAGAATGATCTCGAATAATTAGTGTCGATTTTCCAAGAAACTCTAGGCTATGCACCTA